>VDFB02281492.1:614898375-614942768 GCA_007258455.2 Sequoia sempervirens | reverse complement strand
CTACATATAGGCATACATACATGCATGCATACATACATACATACATGACACACCAGCATACATATACATATAAACATATGAACAAACATTCAAAAAGTTGGCATTTAACTAAAGGAATAAATAATGCGAGTGCGTTATTTATTCCTAGAAATGTTCCACGGAGAAGGAAAAAGTAAAAACTAGTAAATAATGCGAGCACATTTTATTTTGCTTTGGGAATCCCTAAGCCTTAGCTTTGGTATTTGCCTTGGAATACCAACCCAAAGGCTTGGAGGGCATTCCCAATGACCAGAGACGTGTTTTTTGCAAATTCTACAATTTTTCACATAATCGGGTTCGTGCTCACCATCAAGATTGCATTTGGTTCAATATTGAAAAAATCAAACACATGGGTAATGTTAAGTTTTGTTTTATATTTCCAACGATATAATTTTTTTCACTTTCTGACAATGTTAGGCCTTTCATCCATAATTTATTTTGTTTGTATGTCTGTTTTTTTTCAAAAGCAGTTTTTTTTTCGTTATAAATTAACCGTTCATCAAAATTTCAAATAAATTACATTTTTAGAAACTAGACTCCATTCTACAAATTTTTAAAAAATAAAAATTTAAAAATATCTATTACTTTCAAAAATTTGTAGGGGTAGCACTGCCAAAATTCTGCTTTTTATGAAGTTCCCACTTAGAAAATTAGTAAAAAATCAAATATTCATTAAAAAATTATTAGAAAGATTGTGCATCAACTAGATGCTATTAGCTAACTTCTAACAGTAGCAATTTTAAAAATACTAAAAAAAATTTCACCGTGCTCAAGTCATACAAGAGTTGCTATGTTATGTTTTTCTGACAAAAACAACACCAATTTGTGTACATCCCTCTATTGAACCACTTAATCTCAACCATTTTCAAAATAAATTAGTAGTTTAGAAAGTAGACTCAAAGCACTTCGATCCTTGTTTTTGTTCCATCTCAAAATTTTGAGTGTAACTATCCTCAATTTCACGTCCAAGGTCAGCATTTCCTGATTTCAGAAAAAAAGTGGCCACTTAAGCTCCCTTTTTGGGAACCATCTTGGTGCACTTACCCAAGAAGCTTTGACTACTTTAATTGAGGTACACAATGAAATTTGTGGGTCACATTCGAGTGGTATGACCTTGGCTAAGAAACTACTGAGGATTGGGTACTATTGGCCTACAATGGGGAAGGAAGCTCATGATTATATCCAAAGGTGTTTGCATTTTTAATACACTAGCTTAGGAGCTCCACCCAGTCATTACACCTTGGCCCTTTTCACAATGGGGGCTCAATCTTATTGGTAAAACCACTACCACCTCATCTAGTAAACATAATTTCATTATCATTGCCACTGAGTACTTCATAAAGTGGGTAGACGTTATTCCCATGACCTATATTACAGGAAAGCATATTTCCAAGTTCATCTTGAACTACCTAATTTTCCACTATGGTGTCCCTCAATCCATTATCTCAGATAACAGGACACCTTTCAAAACCAGGATTTTCAAGACCTATGCCAAAATTTCAATATCCAACATCACTTTTCTACTCCATACTACCCCCAAGGAAATGGCCAAGCTAAGGCTACCAATAAAACCATCTTGAAAATCCTAAAGAAAATGGTTAATGAAGTTGGTCATGACTAGCACCTACAATTGAATTCGGCCTTATGGGCCTAGCAAACTAGTATCTACATTCCTACAAGTGGAACACCTTTCTCCCTGGTCTATGGATCAGAAGCCATCCTCCCCATTGAGATCGAGCTCCCATCCTTAAGAATATCACTACAAAACCTCATTAAAGATGAATAATATTGGGTATCATGGTTGAACAAGCTGGAGCTATTGGATGAACGACATATGGATGCTTTGAATCATTTTCAAGTCTACCAAAACCGTCTCAAGCGAAGCTACAACAAGAAGATCAAGAGTTGGACCTTGCAAGTAGGGGAGCTTGTATTGAAGGAGAATTAGAAGAATATACCAAATCCAGACAACAAAGGAAAGTTTGAACCTAACTGGTAGTGACCCTTCATCATCACAGTGAGCTATAAATCAGGGGCATATCAGCTATCTGCACTCAAAGGTGAGCCTTTGCAGGAGCCCATCAATAGCTCCCATCTCAAAAAGTTTTATGCCTAAACTTGCACTTGGTATAAATCCAAAATTACAAAAAAATCAAAAAATATAAAAATCCAAAAAAAAATAGAAAAAGGATTGAAAATAGTAAAGAAAAAAAATCGTCCTCTAGTGGAAACCACTTCAATGGTGCTTTGGGCAAGTACCTTGGTGAAAACCTAGAAAATGGGTGCCTTGTGTAAATAAGCACTTTCCATCCACCATGATCTGTATGGCTTGTTCTGCATCACTCATCCATCACACTCCAATATCTCCATTTATCACCCATCTGCATCTACATCATAGCTTAATTTTGTGTTTGTATCATGATCCCTCCTAGTATTACTTGACCCATTCCTAAGGTTAGTTTGTCCTACTTGTATCGGAGTAGTCTATCGCACCATACTGGGGGCACGTTCTCATTCCTACATTTTGATTAGATTCATGTACATTCTTGAAATCTTCATTAAAATAAAAAAATCCAAAAACATTAGAAAATAAAAAAACCCAAAAACAATCCAAACATATCAAAATCGAAAAATAGGTCAAAAAGTTAGAAAAAGTAAAAAATAAAGTCGTCGTGTCAAACCACGGGTCTCTAATCTCTGAACGTAGGCAATGCCATCATTGATGTGACCCTGAGACACCTTGGGTCAATCCTTTAGGAGTCAATCATAATAAATTGGCAATCCATTTGTTCATATCTCATCAATAAACGAGTTTGTGCCAGTCGAACTGCATGGTCTCTAAGTGTATAATGTAGGCAAGACTAATATTTGATTAGCCCCCAAGGCCCCTAGGATAGGTCTTTAGGTTAGGTTCTTGGTCAAAATATCAAAAAACATGAATTTTTTTTAGAAATTTTGAATATCAAAACATTTACAAATCATCTTGAAAATACCAAAAAATAACCTCAAAACATTTCAAAACACCAAAAACATTCAAAAAACCCAAAAAAACCATCCATCCCATTTCAAGATCACCCGAAATAAACATCTACTCATAATAAACGATCATCACCCCCAACTTTTGGTGAAACAATCAGAAATAAGTCTAGCAGATTAAGAGTGAAAACTCAAACATCAAGGGTCTCAAGTCTAGGTCAGTAAGTAAATAAGTTAGTAAACTCTTAGTATTAATATCCCATCATCCAATCAATCCAAAAACCATCTAATAACATCATGTCCTAGGATGCATCCTTCCTACAATGGACATCAACATTAGGCATCACTGTAGTTTAGTCTTGGCTAGAGGTACGAAGAACATTAGCTTGTTTGTTTACTTGATCTTTGTCTTGTTGATTTATCCTATTGCGCTCGTTCCAATGACCTCTCGATGATGTCTATTCAAAACAATTTAGAGAGAAAGGAATGTGGCATTGATGATTATCTTTTGTCTATTGTTCTTGTTGGATATTCTTGTAATATAACTTAGGTCATTCATGTTTTATTTGTATGAAGGATGTTCCAGGTGTCTTGTTGACCACATAGGAAGGCTTTCCTTTCTATGTTTTGTTCTGAGATGTTTGAAATATCTAAACTGCATTCTAAATAAGGTTTTGTATGCTAGGTGTGAACCAAGATACTCCTATCTGATTGTCAAGTCAGAGACCATCGTACTAAGTGCAACACCATCCTAGTTCTTTATACCTTGATGCATCATATCTATGTGTTTTATCAAACATAAGGTAAGTAAGATCTTTTAAAATCCCAATCTTTGATAAGCAATACATCATCAATCTCTCATCATTATTTATAATAAAGCCCTGATGGATCATGAACTTGTTGGATCCTCTTGTCATCATCTTATTTCTTCTTTCTTCACCCTGCACTAACATGGTACCGTGATAGTCAACTAAACATCACCAATGCATCCACAAGCTGTCAGCATATCATCCATATCATACATAATAGGAAACATCAATCATTTCACATACATTACACTTCCATCGTTGCACCATAATATAGATTGGATATTCTAACCATCTCATAAACCATACATTTTCATCCATTGCATAATCATATAGGAATCATCATAACATCCATAGATGCATCATCATATTAGACATAGAAAAGATACTAAAAAAGAAAAAGAAGCATAACATATCATAATCATAACGTATCACATCATCCATTTTGCATTATCATTTGGGGCATAATATAAATCTGTTAGTCTAAGAATCTTAGAAGATCATTTGTATCCATACATCCATACTACAAACATCATCACCATAAAAGTGCATAGAAATAATACAAAAAGGAAATCCATCCAAAACATCCATGAACATCTGCATAATCATACATCTTATCACATCATATAGAATCGCATTGCATATACATAGAACATCAAATGCATCCATCAATAAGGAATAAATAAAGTGAACACATCATATCATAAATCAATCATATTTATATCATATATATCAAAAAATTATCACTGTCATGGTACAAATATGATTGGAGTGTATGTATATCAATCAGGGTACAATGCCCAAAAGGGTATAAAAAATGAAGCCCGTGAATCTATCTCAAAAAAAAAATCAATCACTAATCAAAACCTATGCACAACTGCTAGCCCTAATGCTCCCCTCACCTGCCTACCTCTCTGCCTGGTCATCTGTTTGTCAGACCCTTTTTTGCTGGGAGCAATCTGGCACATAAAAAACTGTGGGTATAGTTTGCCAATATTGAAGTTTGTAATACTCTACCTCCCTGACTGCCTCACGGTACATCAGTGTTGGCGTGGTCCTCCCCTAGGATGTGGCAGCCATACTCTGTTGTTGTTGTCTGCGGCTCACCTCCTGAGTTAATTGTAGCTTTATGGCCTGCCTCTGTTGGCGCTCATGATCTCTCTCAATAGTAAGGGCCTGGACCTACTGCTTGACCTAGTCTCTCTTCACTGTGACCATTTATAGCTACACCTGTAAACCCTGTATATGTTCCTGCAGGTGTTATATTTGGCCATCCTATGGATCTGGCTATTGTGGTTGTTGTGGTTGGCTACTGTGGTTATTGTGGATATTGTGTTTGTTGTGGCTACTGATCTAGTTGCTATGGAGGCTGCCCATCTCTAGGTGGTGCTCTAGGATTCTATCCACCCAGCCCTGCTCATGCTCTTCTAGCACTCCTTCCCAGAGGTCTCCCCCATGGAAGTGCCACTCCTGGATCTTCCAGCTAGCATAGAGGTCTGAACCACTCGTCATATGTATGAGTCATGCCTAGATCTACTAGTCACTGAGCATAGGCCCATGCCCTAACAACCAACTGTTGAAAGCTATCAACAACATTGGACACTAGAATCGTCCATCCCCATGTAGTCTCTTAGGATGATCTGGAAAAGATGGCAATATACTAGTCATCTGACTGATCCTAAACCTCCCCAAACTAGCGGGCAACCCTGTTAGGAAGGTATCACTCTATAATCATATGCTCCCTCCCCTGCATCAGTCAAGTCTATCAAGCATAAAAAAAATTTGTACATCATCGTACCATACCGACATTTATAACCAGGGGTGCTAGCAAAACACTGTCATCTCATCAAGGACTCGGTCCCAGTGAGGTAGACCCAACTGTCCTGTATGTCTCAAAGTTATTGTACCACTGTATCTCCAAATCATAGGATCATTGGGCTCTATATCAACCAAGGTAACAATTGGTTGGAGCATGACAATATGCTCTTAGGCCCATATATGCAATAGTGTCACTCTGGTACCAATCGCTTGAGGCTATCGCAGTATGCAAAATCATGTAAATCATGGTATAGTGAAGCCAACATCACTTGTGCCTAGACAAATAGGGTCCTTCGATAAAGCATCCTCTCCCAGGCCAAGCCCAATCCCAGATTGAAGTATCTGTTGTGTCGATCTAGAGCTACTAACCTAGAAATAATAGCACTAATAATCAGCCTAAAAGTTGGCACTCGACCTCTGTAATACTCCAAGTCAATTTGGCCCTCGGCAAGTGCAAGCTCCTTGACCTCCATGACCTCAAAACATGCATCACTGCCAACATCTATGTCATAGATCACATGATCAATGTGTATCAGCAACCGCAAGATCCGCCATACATCCTCTAAGGTCATGATCACCTTGCAGGTGGGAAGGTGAAAAGATGAGGTCTCGCTATGCCACCTCTCAGCCAAAACAGTCATCATCACCAGGTGGGTCCGGACAATGGGTGCATAGGCGACGTACCAAAGACCGATCTCCCCTAGGTGCTCCTGTCACAACTCTGATAAATCACCCATTCTATGTAGGACTGAGGGCCAATGCTCATGTGAATGCATAGGTTGGATCACCTCCTGCACCCATGAAGCCACGATGTCAAAAAATTTAAAAAGACCTAACCCCGTTTGGAGTTTTCTACCCCAGAACCACGAATGCGTCACATTTTGCAAAGGCATCACTATTTGTAAAACTCCAAAGAACGATGCTGGCCTCTTTGAAAATGCTATATTGACCTCAGCATCGCCATTCACATAGGCGTCACCCTTTGACGCCTAAACCCTAAATTCAAATCGAGCTAAGCGTCACTTTTTGCAAAAGTGTCACCATTTGGAATTTGAAACCCTAAAGTCAAATCACGAGCTACGTCACAATTTGGAATAGTGGTACTACTTGAGCTTTAGCATCGCCGATTTTGCACTTGGCGCATCGCTATATAGCGACGCTGGGGAGTTTGACTCTTTCAAATGTAATAAATACACTTAAAAATCAAATTTCAAAGTCGGGTTTAGTCACATACCAGTGGTCTTGTTCCTGGAGGTCTCCAATACATGCGGACTCACTTAGAAATGTGTTGGGAAAGCACTCGTTGTGCCATTCTATAGTAGGGTTTGAGCTCAAAAGCCTAAAACTTTCAAAGTGTGAATGCAAAAATGAATGGAAAGTGACCCATCCAAGCCTATTTAAGCATGAAAATTAGGGTTTTTTCCCCGATTTAGTTGTCAAACTAGGGTTTTGCACCCCTGACACCTTTTTTTTTCTCAATCGAAGCTCATTTCATGCCCTTTTTTAACGTTGTGGCATATTTTTACCATCCTGGACCCTTTCTGGACCCGTCAGGCAGCTTGTCATCTTTTTTTTTGAGAAATCACCCAAAAATCCAAATTTTCATTTGATCTCTTGAGGGAGCAACAAACTAGTGTAATTCTTCTCGTTGGGGCAGTAGTGGGGCATCTAAAAAAATTTGAAACTTTTTGAATTTTGATTTCATCAAAATTATTCTTTGAACCGACGCAACAAGTACATTGCTTCAAAGAGGGGAAAAATGTAGACACTCGAACTAACCTGATTGATATCATGCACTCGATTCTGATTAACTAACTTTGATTCTTCCTTGATTATTTCTTTACTAACCAATTAATCAACTTTATTTAATTAAATCCTAAAGCTCTCTCTTTGATTAAATAAATCAACTTTATTTAATTAAATCCTAATGTTCTTCATTTAATTAAATTATTAATCTTCCAATATCCTCTCATTTGATTTAAATAAATCCAAGCATTTAAATTAAATGTCACAATAAAATTTTATCTAAGTTAATTAGTTAACTCCTAACACTAGTCCTCCATTCCTCTAGCTTTTGCAAGTTGCACATGTAAATCAATTTATTTGATTTACTAATTCTTCCTATATTTTCATTCAAATATGGCATATTCTTGGAATATTTCACTTATTTGAATTCTCCCTCCCAAAGGACTTTTGTCCTCCAACTTGGCATTAAAATATCTTACATGTCCTCTCCTTGAGCCACCTTGGCATTAAAAGCACTTACACCTCTTACATAAGTCACCTCTTCAAATTCATATTTCACCTCCAATCATTTAACATGCACATTGTTCAAAATGTGCTCTACTCTCCTTCATTAGCATGTTGACAAGTGGCACAATGCCATTGGCCCCTTCTTTAATCCCACATTCATCCTATTCTTCATTCTCCAAACCTTCTTCATTATAAATAGAGGCCTTCTCTATTGATTTGGGATCCACAAGTTGACACAAGTTTATGCAAGTTTATTATCCACAATTTCATCCATATTTTCATCTAAGTTAGCATAGAATTTATCATCCATAGCTAGGTTATTGGTATTTTCTATCAAGAATCACACATCTATCATCAGGTTTATCAAGGAATTGGGAAAGGGCTTCTTTCGACATCAAAGAAGCATCAATTCCGCCATGGGATGCTAGTTTGAGCATTTAGAATATAATTTCATTAGTAGTTTATTTGATTACATCACTTTGATTTCATGTTCTTGTGTTTGAATGAATTTCATGGGGAATGCTTGTTTACACTTGTTTAAGGACTAATGTTTTCTTGTTTGTGCATGTTTGAGTAGGTCTAGGAAAAGCATTCTACATTACCTAATTTCTAAAAAAAATTATAATTAAATAAATGTTTTACTTATTAGTTATTCATATTGGTGAAACTAAATAAATTCTATTTATTTTATTTTTACTTACCCCATTAACTCTTTCATCGTCATCTTTTCTCTCCAGTCAACTCTTTCTCTCATCATTAGTTAACATATTCTTAATTTTTCAACTGAATCTTCCATCATTAGTTAAATAAGTCTTAATTTGGCATCTCAATATTCTCTCACAAGTTAAATATTCTCCATTTTAGAAACCTATTCAGTCTTCATTAGTTAACTAAGCATGAAGTTGGAATTTTCCTATGCACTATTATCCATCATTTTAACTCAAATAATCCATTATTATCCCTTCATGAATTGAAATAGAAACTTTCTCATTCTCTCATGTTATCTCATCCATGAATTTTATATCAAATCATGACCATTGATCGAGCCTACATCCTCTATAAATGAAATTATCACACTCTTTCAAAAAAGATCACAAACTTTGAAATCTTGTAGCCATTATCATCTCAAGCTTATCACAATTGTGCACATGATTATGAGAGCAAAAATAACTAATTGAAAAGTGAGATTGAGAAAGACAATTGAGGTAAAAAGACAGTGATGGAAGAAGGTATGGCATTGTTGCACTTGAATTATTTAGATTGCATCTTTTCATATTTCATTGATAGATTACAAATAATTTTGTATAAATCTATCAGTTTTTGTGGTTGTTGTTTATGTTTTAAAACTATTTCTTATTTTTTTATCTTACAATATTCTAACCTTTTATTGTTTATGAATTATGGTGGTGATAGCATATTTTGTAGTGGTTTTCCTAAGTGTTTTATTGTTTCCCACTTCATTTGTTTCCCTGACAAGTGACTTCTTTAGAGAGTTCACATGCCTTGGTTGGTAAGATGGGAAAGAAGAATAATGGAAAAATAAAATTTTATTAAAAAGAGACCAAAGTAAAGGAAACATTGGGTCTCTGATGAAGAAATGATAGGAAACTTCATGGCATTGATTAAGGAGGAGATTAAAGATCCATATTTTTTGTATTTGTTGATTTGAATATATGAAATTTTCAAAGATATAGATAGGGTTTTGAGTGTGGGGATTTTCTTTGTCATGGCCAATCTCTTGCTCAACCCTAGACATACTCAGGGGAGGTGGAATCTTCTTAACATGGATCAATTGTTGTCCTATGCCACCTTTCTTTTCAATGTGGAAATATTGTACTTGATTCATGATGACATTGAAGATGTGATTCACCAAAATGAAGTTCATTTCAAAGTTGTCCTTGATGATTTACATGCTTTCAAGAAATGACAATTGTAGTTGCAACACATAGTGGAGGAATTAGCTAATGGTATAAAGGTGTCACTTCCTATGGAAGCTATTTTGACATTTTCTAACTACTAGGATAGTGAGGGCTTAGTGGATGTAGAGATGCTCCAGGCCAAGTATGTTTGCACTTTGTGTTAAATGTAATGTTGCTTCATGGGGTGGCTTGGGGTATGAATAATTTTCCTCATCCCCCATTATAAATTTTGTTTTAAACTTTGGTTTGTAAGTTTCATAGGGTAGTAATAGTCTGTTAGTAATACTTTGGATATATATTTTTTGTGGGATGAGTTAAAGTTCTGATGTTATCATCTTTTGGCTACATTTTGGGTGGGTTTCATGAAGTTTTGAGTATGTGTGATTGATAGTTCGTTAGTCAAGCATTTTTGTAGATGGTATTAATTGTTTATGAATATGGATTTGGACTTTTTCTTAGCATCGCCCCTTTTTGATATTTAGACTTGTCAAATTTATTATTAGAAAAATACTTTTATAATTTTCAATAAAACTTATTTATAATACATATAAATTTTTATAAATTTTAACGTGCAAACATAAAGCATATTATTTATATAACCTAATTTAATGAAACATAATAATATCAAATATGAATTGGAAATGATTGTTCCAAAATAAAAATTATGATTATTAATGATATCAGATTTCCATGATCCATATTATAGTTTAGTATAGCTTTTAGATTTCATTGTGTTGAAATTTTTAACATCAATGTTCCGGATCACACTCCGTGGTCCATCATCAGGATGGTAGAACACAAGAGAAGAAGTAAAATACAATCAAATCCAATACTGAATTATGATTATAACTTGAAAAATACTACTTATACAATTAAATAAATAAGTTTTAGTACTACATTTATATTTAGATTTCATTGTGGAAATACACACAGAGCGTAGAAATCTAGCGCCTACAACTTATTATTCTTCTACTTTTACGCACCTTGTTATGAAATGCATGTTTGAGAATACAAAACAAGTAAATCTCTCTTCTTTCCAATGACGAATGGAGATAGCTAGTTTTTGGTTTGTCTTCAAGACGTAGACGCTTCATCTTTTTATTTGTCGTGTTTAGAGTTTCTCTTATATTCTTAAAAAAACACAAAATTGAAAGGAGTTTGTTATACATTCTTAAAAAACACAAAATTGAAAGGCATCTGAATTCATACTAGACAAAACAAACATTTAATGGCCGTCTACCACCAACATGATGGAGAGAAATATTCTAGGGAAAAATAAATGCAAGAAAGCAACGAGCTTTATTGATTTTGTCTCGTTGGTGTCTGTCGAAGGCTGCTTCCTAGGAGAGTTGCACGTAATTGAAAATAATGGAAATGATTGAATGAATTTGGTAATCTGGAACATCATGATTCATCACTTTCATCCCTGATTCTTGGCACTTTTGTTGTAGTTTTCCCATTGTTCATCACTATGTTTTCTCCTGCTGAATCGACGGCTCCTACAATAATTTATCCTCCTTTTCAAAAGATGTTGGCAACAATCCATACATCATTCTTATTCACAGCAGATGAGAAAGTCAGTTACTTTTGTTTTTGAAAAATAATAGAATAATGACAAGTAATCATGAAAATATACCTAATCATGTGTTATTTTTGATGTTATGTTAATATCATGTTTTTTTTATTTTAGTTAAATTTTAGATGACCATAATGAATTAGGATTTATTCTTTTAGATAATACGTTTATATGTAATTTAAATTATTTCACTTTGTAACGCCAAGAAAGTGCACAAGAAACATATTAGAAGCAAACATGCAATACTAAATCTAATATGAAAATCTAATGTTAAGCAACAAAGAACAAAGGAAAGTAAAACGTAAACAAACTGAAACAATCTCACCAATTTCAAACATATTTCCATGATTCATCTCGATTGCCCTTCTCCATTTTGCTTGTGTAGTATAATTTCCCTCAGATTTCTCGTAAGTTCGTGCAAGTATAACCTAAGATAGTGATTAGAAAAATATCGAATATTCAAGATTAAGTGCTCTCAAAAGTCATAAGATTTCATGAGAGATTGGAATGAAGAATGACAGATCAATTTATAGAAATTTGATTATTCGAATGACAGGCCATGATTGAAAGATCAACGGATGGTTGAGATCGATAGATTAGACATGCGTTCCGATAATAGTCAGTAGTGACATGAGTGATACAAATTAGAAATAGAATTAAAGATTAAATAAATGATTTAATCTTCAATTTGGTATTCAAAAACAGAAGAAATATCTTTGCATGACAGATAAAGATTGATTAAAGCAATTCTTGTTCAAATGCACACACAAGGTTTAATTAATTAAATAAGAATATTTAATTAATCCACATGTACACGCAAATGAGTTAGAACTGGACGATTGAATGATTTGACGAAGAGATTACTCGAGAACGCCACTCAGACATTAAATCAAGAGTTAACTAAGCGATTAAAATAGATGTCGAGTCGAGTAAAAGTGAATACTTAGATAACTCACATAATTATCTAAAATATAGAGGAATGCGTTAAAATAGAATTAATGAATTAAATAATTCATTTAATTCAAGACTTGATATTTGAAGAATAATTAAATAAATAAGATTTATTTAATTAAGTGATGAAGGGATTTTAAATGAATAATTAAATAAATAAATAATTTATTTAATTATAGTTGAAATATGATAAAGGTAAATTAAATAAGGATTTATTTAATTTAACAAGAAGAAGGTTAACTAGTAACATAATTAAATAAAAAGCGTTTATTTAATTAATCAGATAGAATAAAGAAAATGTGAATTAATTAAATAATTGACATTATTTAATCATGACCATGAAGAATATTGAAGTCGCAGGCCTAAACCAAATTTCGGTGTCTACATTTGCCCCTCTTTGATACAATGTCATTTTGGTGTTGTGTCAAAGAAAATCGATAAGAAATATGCCCCAGTAATGCTCCAGATTAAAACAGGTGAAGATATGCCCCCTCGGGAAAATTGAAAAATTTTCAAAAAATTTCAAAAAAATTTGGAAATGCTCCCAATTAGTCCATTAGATAGCCAGAAATGCAGTGGAGTTTGCAGAATTGAGGTTGGAAATGTCAGGGACAGGTACGGGCTGATCAAAATGGGAAGTTAACACGGCTAGTAGGAAAGAAATGCCACCTAAGCCCTAGGTATATATAGAAGTATGGGTAAAAACCAATTCATTTTCACCCACTTAGCCCCAGAATTGAGAATTTGCTCTGTACCCACAGCGAGGATGTCGCCTGTTCCGCACACTCACCATCGCGCATACAGGATCCAGACCTTCCAGAGGCTAGCCAACGCGGACCCCCCGGTATGTACCTCAAACTTGGCTTTTGAAATTTTTGATTTGCGCATGTTTTGATGCATTTAATGTTAGTTTTAGTTATGCATCATTTTAATTAATCACCGCATTTGTGTGCACAAACGACGCATCCATCTGTGGAAAGCCGCATTTGTAATTTTACGTTAGCCGTTTTACATAGTTAGTCTGTGGTTCAACGCATTTGTATATTTATGAAACACATTTGACATTTTGCATCGCATTTGCATTTAGAATAGCCACATGTGTTTATCTTGAAATGCATTTGAATATCTTGCAACGCAACATTTATTTTTCAACGCATATGAATTTAGTGTAATGCATGTGATATAATTAGCCGCATTTGTTTAATAACGACGCATTTGAATTTTATGAACTGCATATGTTAAAAAGTGACGCATGTGAAAAATAATGACACATGTGCAAAATAATGACGCATTTAAATTTTACTTAGTATAGTCAGTTTGCACTAGAATAGATGATTGAGGCTGACATGAGGCATGTATAATGCAATTGCAGGTTGTGCTAGACACGATATATACACGAGAGTCGAGACCGACTACGTTTCGATTCAGAGATAGTTTGCAGCCAGTAGAGCGTCAGATCCTATGGCACCTGGGTTTATTGCACGTGACAGACATGCCCCAGATTCGGGTGAATTAGGGATTATTGACAACGTTGTGTGAGTGATGGCACTCGGAGACATCGTCCTTCCACCTACCAACTAGAGAGGCGACTGTTACCTTAGAGGATGTCTATAGGATCCTCAGACTTCCTATTAGAGGGACACGGGTGACATATGATACCCAGAGGGGTGCTGCCAAGATGTGTAGGTACTACCCTCATGCTGACATTAGGCAGTTAGGATTTGATGATTATGAGATTAGATAGCGTGTGTTGGCCCAGAGGTATAGACAGCTAGACTATCTATTGTGTACATTGATAGGCGGCATAGTACTACCTGACCGCCGAGGTCATGGTTTTCCCATGGGATGGGGGGATATGCTAGTGGGCATGCTCGAGCGTCGAGTGGTATATGCCTGGGGTTCATGTGTGCTCAGGATGTTATATTTTCATCTACATGATATTGCCTAGCGAGAGGCACAGTCAATGAGTTGTGGTACCACGCTCCTGATGGTATGGGCATGGGAGCACATTGCCATTTTCCGGCCACCTGCGATAGTTGACCTTCCACATGGAGCTCCCTACGCCTTCTTTTATGCAGGGGTGAACACTCAGCACCACATAGGAGATACGGGTTACTTCAGACATGCCATAGACACTATGGAGTAGTTTACATGGAGACCATACTTGGGCTGTGATGAGTGGTCAGATGAGGATGAACATTTTCCATTTTACAGATAGGCACAATTCTTGGTTGGGCAGGCAGTATTACATGTCCATATCATAGAGCGTCAGTTGCCAGATCATGTCCTGCGGTAGTTTGGAGAGGTGCAGGATGTGCCTAGAGGATGGGCAGAGTTTGTGAGATCCTTGCGAGAGGTCCCTCTATGGGGTCCAAAGATTCCAGTGGCCACAGCAGAGGCAAACATTGATGCATTACAGGCAGTTCCATGGGGATGGAGAGATGGTCCAGCAAACCCAGGGACCACAGCGGAGTATGACCAGTGGTGGGCAGTTCACAGGCCAATCCCCTTGACAGATCCAAAGGAGTCAGCGCTGGTAGAGCGGCGAGGGATAGGTCCACGAGGTAGGTGTGGTAGAGGGAGAGGTCGGGGAGGTAGAGGAGGGCATGGTGATGGAGGAGATGATGGCCGAGGTGGACGGCGTGGAGGCATGAGAGGGAGACATGGTCGGAGGGGACGAGGGCCAACATTATCACCGATCCGTGAGGAGGGATGAGGAGAGGAGGATGTGGCCATGCCAGATGTTGGGAGGGAGGGGAGGAGGTGGATACTGTGATAGGCCGAGAGCAGGTGCAGCCTACAGAGGTGGCTATTCTAGACATCCCGACAGAGGAGGAGGCAGGTACTGAGGAGGTAGGCAGAGAGGAGGAAGAGATTGATTCCCTGGGTTTGTTGGGTGCCTACCAGGAGGATGATGAGGGAGATGATGATCACGAGAGAGAGATTCAGGATCAGATCCTAGAGGAGTTAGATGAGGAGGAGGATAGGAGAGTGAGGGACAGACAGGATGAGACAGGGGCAGTGGATCCAGACACAGATACATTGCGTGCTCAGGTTGCATCCTTGGAGGAGGAGATGAGAGTTATGATGTCCGAGAGGGATGCATATCGGATGGAGAGGGAAAAGGTGGTGATGGAGAGAGATCAGGCCATAGCTCGGTGACAGGAGACAGATCAGAGATTCTTAGAGCTCAGAGCCTTATGTACTGGGCCATTAGCTGCATTTGCCAGAGAGCTAGTCAGAGTTGGGGAGAGAGAGAGATACTATCGGGATTTGTATGAGGCAGAGGTTCCACCAGAGAGATAGGCTCCCAGTTTCTCAGAGGCACACAGTAGCAGGTCCCAGACCAGGACCCATAGTAGAATAGTTAGCACAAAGGGGGTGGAGTAGCCATGCAGAACAGGTCCATATGACAGACCTCCCTCAGCTCACAAGTCATCGGGTTCCCATCATCATTCCTCCACACACTCCAGGCATGATAGCAGTGGCAGTTCAGGATAGGGATACTTTTTGAGATGCATCAAGACATTGTATTTTGATCTTATAGTCTGCGGGCTTCCATGTATTATTGATACATTATGACATTGTGATGTGACATAGTTGAGCAAGATATATATATATATATATATATATATATATATATGATTTTGGCAGTGATTCTCATGATATGCATTTCTATGTATTGATTATACAATCTTTATTTATACATGTGATGTTTATATGATATGCCTATGTGATGGATGATCATATTTATTTTATGATGTTTATGTAGCTTATGATATAATGTTGATGCTATATGATGTATGCAATTTATAATTATAGATGCTATTTGATGTTATACGTATGATACATACTACATGTGATGCTATAAAAATGTAATGTGATGCATGTATTTACAGTTGCTTTGTGCATGGAATGCTTATGATATGTATTGTTTGATGATGAATGTCTAATATGCCATGATTATCTAGATATGAAATATGCCTATATGTATGTATTTTTCTAACATGTACGTTGATGCAGGATGATGTATAATATTTTGTTTCATAGGACTCCATCATAATGCAAGAAAGAAGAACTGTTAGTGCGGAAAGAAAGATTGAGAAAGAACGAAAGACAAGAGATAGATGTTAGTATTAGCAATCTTTGATATTTTGCTGTATCACAAAAGGTATTTTCACTTTATCATCATTGGGCGGGACTAATACAAATGGAGAAAAACACCATGATATGACATAAATCAAGGTGTGCAAGGTCATCCACTTGCTAATAACAGATAGTCGCAGACAAGGATTGTCATTAACTCATACTAAGGGTACAAGTTGCCCTAGTCTTTTTGTCAGGACAAACCATAGACAACAAACAAAGTAAAAGACAGGTCATGAGACGTCATTGCTCCTCTAAATCCCTCATGGGACATCCTTGAGGAAACTAATAACATGACTCAAAAATCAAAGTTAAAAGACAGTCGACAGACAACAGTCAAAGAAAATAGAATTTTGATACATCGTTGCTTCTCTAAATCCTTCATGGGACATCCTTGAGAAAGCTAGTAACCTAATTCCCATCATAAAGTCAACTGAAAAGATAAGATAAATAAGTCAAAAAGTCAAGAAGCCAGTAAAATATTTGCCAAAACTTGATTTGTTTGTTTGATTTGTTTTGATTGATAAAAGGATATATTGACAGAGCCTGATTTTAGGAGATACACATACTGGATAAGACTGTGAGTCTGGTTTTGATGTTATGACTATCTGTATAAGGCATGACAAAGCCTGGTTTTAGAAAGACATGTATCATATAAGAAATTGAGTCAGATGTCGTTGATGTGATAGACTATATAAGGCTATGTTTGATTGTTTGATCTTGTTGATTATGCAGGAAGGACTCATCCTGAACAAGATACAAGTTGATTTCCATGATGATGATGTCTATTTCCAGGAAGGACACATCCTGTAACAGACATTTGTTGATCTATTTTGATTGTTTTGTTTGGAAAGTTGTTTGATTTGACTTAGAGACATTGCTGACTTGTTCACCAGATTGATGCATGACTTGAGATGATGCATTGACAATTGACTGTGTGTGACGAAAAAACCCTAAAGGATTGACCTAGTGTGGCCTCGAGGGCTCATCGATTGATGGCCTTGCCTACGTTATACATGCAGAGACCTTGTAGTTCGACACGACCAATGACCTTGTCATATAGACATATGGATTAAATCATGAATTTTATACAGACAAACCTAAACGGACTGACCTAATGCCTTGGGGGCACATCGGCAGATGGCCTTGCCTATGTCCAGTCACAGAGGCAACGTAGTTCGACAAACGACAAAGATTAACAAGTGCAACTGACTTTTGACTCTATTTTTGGATTTTTGGTATTTTTTGATTTTTTTTGTTTTTTTGAAGTTTTCTGATGTTTTTTTGTTTTCTCAAGTCATTTTGCGATGTTCGTGGACTTTCCATGGTTTTATGTCTCCAACACAACCAATGTAAGAGGCAATATGACACATGTCAAGTGTTTGCCCCCAGTCGAGTATAAGACCAATTGACTATGAATAGGGTAAAATGGGGGATATGAACTGCACTTGATGTCAATTGTTCCAAGTTATGGGAAAGACTACCACTTATTACGAATGGTATATACAAGCGATGGATATGAAAGATAAGGGATATGTACAGGGATAGGTAGTACGTACATGGATAAGGGATATGTACAGGGAAGTGGACTATGTACAGGTCCATGGATTATATACAATGATAAGGACTATGTACAATGATAAGGACTATGATTAGAATAATACTAGACAAAGGAGCAGAGTTAACTACACATGGCGCCTATTTTCCAGGTTTTCACCATGGTACCTATCCAAAGCACCACCGAAATGGTTTTCACTATTGGACAAATGATTTTTCTTTACTATTTTCTAGATTATCTAATTTTTTTATTTTTATTTTTTATTTTTTTGGTGTTATCAAGACTCCTGTTTACCAGGTTTTCACCTTGATAACAATTTTTGTGATTTTCTATTTTTTTTGTATTTTTGCTAATTAAGACAAAGACTCCCAAAAGCTATGCATAGAACTTATTCAGATGCATACTATTGATTGGTGAGGACAATGGTTCCCCTTCAGGAGTAGAGAGTTGGTACGCTCCTAATCCAAAAGCTTCCATAACAACATAAGGTCCTAACCAATTTGGTTCAAACTTTCCTAGTTTTTCTCTTTCTGCTTGATTCTTTGGGTTCTCCATTAAAACTAGGTCACCAATGTCAAATTTTATGTTCAATACCTTCTTGTTATAGCTATGACGAAGGCGATTCTGATATGTTTGAAGATGGTCTAGTGCCTTCTGTCTTTGCTCATCCAGGAATTCTAGCTCATGGAGTCTCAATACTCGGTACTCTTCATCATCAATGTGGCCTTTCAGGGATACCCTTAGGGAAGGAATCTCGACCTCAATAGGCAGAATAGCTTCAGAACCAAATACAAGTGAATATGGAGTAGCACCAGTGGGAGTACAGATTCTTGTGCGATAAGCCCATAAGGCAGGGTTAAGCTATAAATGCCAGTCACGACCAGCATCATTGATAGTCTTCTTGAGGATTCTAATGATGGTCTTGTTAGATGCCTCTACTTGGCCATTACCTTGTGGGTAGTATGGAGTGGAAAAGTGATGTTGGATATGAAATTCATCACACAGGTGGCAGACTTCTTGGTTCTTAAATGGGCGGCCATTATCAGTGATTATGGATTGAGGGACACCATACCGACAGATGATATAGTTCAGGATAAACTTATAAATCTATGTGCCAGTAATGTATGTCATAGGAATGGCTTCAATCCACTTCATAAAATACTCAATGGCAGTGATAGTGAATTTGTGTCCATTAGATGATGTGGGATGGATCTTACCTATGAGGTCGAGTCCCCATTGGGCAAAGAGCCATGGTGACGTTATAGGACGGAGCTCCTATGCTGGCGCATGTATCAAGTCTCCATGAACTTGACATTGGTGGCATTTCGTTACAAAGACATATGAGTCTTTTTTATAGTAGGCCAGTAATAACTGAGTCTCATAATCTTTTTGGCTAAGGTAGGACCGCTAGAATGGGAACCACATATACCCTCATGCACCCCATGCAAGGTTGCTTGTGCTTCAGTAGAATCAAGACATCTCAGTAGGGTATTATCTAAGGTGCATCTATATAGGGTGTCTCCAACGATGGTGTATTTGGCTGACTTGCGGAGGAATGTCCTACATTGGTTATTTGATAGGCCAGTGGGTATGACTTCGGCATGAAGATAATCATAGATTTCTTTGTACCATGGGGAATCAGGACCAACAATGTCACACACCATTTTAGAATCTAGGATATCATAGGCTAGGACCAAAAGCTGTTCTACCAAGAACTCAAACTCAGGCACGTTGTTAGGAATGTCATGAAGTGATGCAATTGTAGCCATAGCGTCTGCTGCCCTGTTTAAAACACAAGGTATCTAATGAAATTTGACTTTTTCAAAGTACTCCTTAAAGCTATCAGCCATGCGCTTGTATGGAGCAAGCTTCTTGTCCTTAGTCTCATAATCATCATTTACCTGTCTGATTACCAGTTGAGAATCCCCATATACTTGTAAAATCTTAATTTTCCACTTGACTGCCATACATAACCCTGTCACTAGAGCTTCATACTCTGCTATGTTGCTAGTGCATGGGAATCCAATCCTGAATAACTTAGGGATGGAATCACCCTATGGTGTAATAAACAGTATACCAGCCCCTGAACCACGATTTGTATGTGAGCCATCAAAGTACAGTTTCCATGTTATGTTTGTGTCAATTGTGAATATGAACTCATCAAGAAATTCTGCAACTAATGGGTGATCTGCCTGTATGGGTGCGTCAGCTAAGTGATTAGCAATGACCTGCCCTTTAATAGCCTTTCTTTCTACATACCGGATATCATACTCACTAAGTACCATAACCCATTTGGCCAGTCGCCCTGTTAATGCTACCTTGCTAAGGAGATATTTCAGAGGGTCTATTTTAGCAATCAACATTGTTTGATGGTTTAGCATATAGTGCCTCAATTTTTGAGTAGCAAATACTACTACAAGACAAGCATGTTCAATGGTAATGTAGTTGATCTCATAACCTACTAAAGTCTGACTGATATAATAGACTGCCCTTTCATGACATTCATCATCATTCTATGCAAGCAATGCTTCGAGTGATGAATGGGTTGCCGTAATATAAAGAATCAATGGTCTTCCTTCAACAGGTGACATTAAGACAGGTGGTGTGAGTAAATATTCTTTAATCAGTTGAAAAGCCTCTTCACACCTAGCTGTCCATGCAAAGGGTACTCCTTTCTCAAGTAGATGTTCAAAAGGATGTGTCTTATCTGCTAACTGCACTATAAATCTTCTGATAGATTGCAACCTTCCCTGTAATGTCCTTAGTTGACTAAGATTAGTAGGTGGAGGCATGTCCATGATTGATTTTACCTTAGCCGGATCTACTTCAATACCTCGTCTAGAAATGATATAACCTAACAGCTTTCCCGACTTGACTCCAAACACACATTTCTTTGGATTGAGTCTCACTTTATACTTCTCTAGCCTTTGAAATATCTTGTCTAAAACTTGTAAATGTTCTGCCCTTGTCTTGGATTTTACAATAAGGTCATTGACATAATCCTCCATAAGACTATGTACTAGATCATGAAAGATAGTAGTCATGGCCCATTGATAGGTTGCTCCAGCATTCTTGAGTCTGAAGGGCATAACATTCCAGCAATACCTTCCCCAAGGACAAGTGAAAGCCATCTTAGGTTGGTCTTTAGTTGCAATTCTGATTTGGTTATGTCCTGAAAATGCATCCATAAGGGACAACATCTCATATCCTGCCATCATGTCAACTATCATGTCTATGTTAGGCAAAGGGAAGTCATCCTTAGGAAAAGCTTTGTTGATATCTCTAAAATGAGTGCAGATGCAGATGCCCCCAGTTGGTTTAGTGACTGGCACAAGATTGGAAATCCAATCTGCATAGTCGATAGATCTGATGAAACCAACGTCTAAGAGTTTCTTGAGTTCTGCCTTGACCAACAAAGCAATCTGTGGGTGCATATTTCTCAATTTTTGTTTCACTGGTTTGGCACCTGGTCATAAGGGAAAATGGTGTGAAACAAGTTCAGGATACAACCCCGGCATGTCGGCATATGACCAAGCAAAATTTATCTGTCTCTGTGTAAAGAAGTTATGGAACTATGGCTGCTCTTCTGTTGTCAATGATGCTACAAAATGAACCAGTCGAGGATTCTCTTTGGTACCTATGTTGAATTCTACTGATTCTTCAACGAGCATGGGTGACTTTTCCTTTGCAATGGGGAAAATGTTCAAACCTCCATCCTTAGGTGCCTCAGAGAGGTTTTCACCTTCGGATGCGTCCTTTCTTTTTACTTTTTCATTGTCTAAAGGTGCCTTTCGGTTTTCACCTAGAGACTCATCCTTTTTATCTTGTTTATTCTTTTTCTCATTTTTGTGACTGGAGGGTTGAACATTTTCCCCAAAATATGCTTTGTTGTCCAAGTCAATAGTAAAACCAACCTTGTGATCACCGTTTGGTATGCCTTCTCGTAATCCCAGGAACTCAGCAATTGCTTCGTCGTTCTCAAAAATGTCTAAGACGGGTATGTCATGTTGGTCCCAATCAATGAGTTGGGGATAGACTAAGGGCATGTCATCGTCAGAGTTATCAAAGTTTAATGGGGTCAAGGTAAAGATTGAATTATTCATGTGGTTACAAAAGTCTTGAACCAGGGCCTTTTTTCTCTTAGGTTTAGGTCTAGGTGGATGGATAGGTGGGCCTAATGCCAAGGTTTGACTATCAGAAACAGGTGGCTCAGGTTGCCACGAGGTAGGATCAAGTGATTCCCAATAGTAGTGTTTAAACCATTCTTCCTTTGTCATTTTCTTTGGTGGACAGGAATTTAAGGGATTTGGTGAGGAACTTAACATCAAGTCAAGTTCTCTGAATAACTTCTCAAGGTCCATGGAAGAAGTAGAGGATAGGGAATCCCACTCATAATCATTAGAGTTAGGGGAGTCACAATGATATTGGTCCACTGGTTCGTGAGATGTCTTAATATCTTCTAAAGCACTTACTTCCTCAAGTAAGGGTAATGGGGTACTAGGAACGCCAATCTGAATCGGTTGAAACCCTAGCCCTACTCCTTTTGGCCATTGAGAAACAAATATTGGTTCAATCCTCCCATCTTGGTTTAAGCCTAAACCACTCTATCCATCATATCCTTTGCTTTGCATGATTTTGAAACCCTTTCCATATAGATTTGTAGGAATATGAGCAAGTAAGAGGGGTTCCTCATCATCTTCCCTATACAACCAGGAAGTGACATCTTCTCTATCTACGGCCTCTTTGCTTAATTCACCCCATTTAGAAAAAGTTGTCGTGGGAGGAATGTGTATAGTGACCATAGATTGTCTCCTATCCGATGTAGGTAAGACGTATGACTTAGGAGGAATCAAATGGCTAACACAATAAGAAGTTTTCATGTAATACTCTCCACAACCCTTGTCTTGGATCTCAACCCTAGGAGTGGTAGGAACTGAGGGTGAAATAGATGTTCGAGTGAGTGTGGCTGGATCAACATAGGAGGATGATTTGGATGATGAGGCCTCTTGGTTTACTGGCACTTGGCATTGGGGGATCTCCTTTAGATTGGTGCAATACTGGAAAGGATCCGGATCACCATCTATAGTTATTTATGTGCCATTGTAAGGGAATTTAAGACACTAATGATACATGGAAGGGACCGCCTTCATGGCATGAATCCATGGTCTACCTAGTAGAAGGTTATAAGGAAGGGTGAGATCCAAGACCTGGAACTTTGTCTCCATCATTGCAGGACCAATTCTGATAGGAAGTGTTACGACTCCCTTTGATTTTCTTTCCTCATCATCATAAGCTTTAATAACAATACTCTTGGTCGTGTCTACGCATGCTTCTGAGATACCTAAAGCCTTAATTAGTTTTAAAGTGCACATATTTAACCCTAATCCTCTGTCTACCAAAACTCGTCTAACTTTGGTGTCATCAACAAGGACTTCTAGATGTAAAGGGTCATTGCGGTTCATCTTTTCAGTTGCATAGTCTTGTTCAAAAAATGTGGCATGGTGATTATTGGTCAAGTAGCCCACCATTTCTTGGAAACGATTGACATCAGGATCATTAGGGACCGTGGTGTTCTGTAAAGCCTTATCGAGGATAGATCGATGCTCAGGGGAAATACACAACAATTCCAAGATTGAGATTTGGTTTGGGGTCTTCCCCAACTGGTCAAGAAGGTTATATTGTAACTTGGAAGGTTGGGGTGTTTGCTGCGATGGAGGGCCTTGGATAGTGAATTTAGTACGACAAGTATTGACGACACACTCATGATTAGTATTGATAATAATGGTATTGATATTCTCATCAGCGGCGCAAAGGCAGTGAATGATTTTTCCACTATTATAATCGTGCTTGACATTGGCATAGTTGGCTGACATATTGGTCTTAGTACTCGAACTAGGGACAGTTCCTTTCCCATGGTCATGTAGTGGGTCAAAAAATACTTGATGATCAATGTTTGATGACTTCTGCTTTTGTCCACTAACTTCAATAATTCTCTTTTCAACAAGATCCTGTATGATATTCTTCAATTGTTGACAGTTTTGTAGATTATGTCCCTTAGTTCTATGATAATCACAAAAGGCATTGTCATCCCACCAAGCTGGTTTAAATTGTCCTGGATCGTATTGTCTTGGTTCCTGCAGCTGTATAAGATTATGTTGTAATAGTTGTTTGAACACCAACTCAATGGGTTCCCCTAAGGGAGTGAACTCACATTTTTGAAATCTTCTTGATTGTGGACATTGAGTATTTTGGACCATGTTAGGAGGTTGATTGACAACATTAAGCGTGTTGGAAAAAGTATGAGGTCCTTGTAATGTGAGGAGGGGTCCTACTTGTAGTGTTTTAGCATCAACCACCCCATCATTGGTGACATTTTTGTTGCGAGACCAGAATCTATTTCTGTCAGTGGGGGTGTTTTGTACGATCGGGTTTCTATTAGATGTTGATGTCTTGAGTTTTCCCTTTTCAATGAGATCCTTCTCTATTATAACCCATTTTTCCACTAATTCTAAAAAACATGTACAACAATGTACCCTTAAGTTACTCTTGAGTTTTGCATGAAGGTTTTCTTGAAACATTGTAACTTTTTGTTTTTTGTATCTCGACAGGACACCTACTAGCTATAATCCTCCATCTCTGGAAGAAAGCAATAAATGTTTCCCCTTTGTCTTGCGTTGTGTGACACAAGGTTGCTATATTTATCTCGTGGTCTATGTTGAAGGAGAATTGCTCCACAAACTTCTCAACCAGTTCACCCCAAGATCTAATGCCAGAATCTAGACCCGAAAACCACTCTAGTGCAATTCCTACAAGACTTCTTGGAAATAGTCTCATAAGGTATGTGGGGTCATAAGCAACATCTATGCATATGGTAGAAAATTCCCTTATATGTTCTATTGGATTTCGTTTGCCATTATACTTAGGGAGATTCGATATGACATATCCATGAGGGAAAGGGGTCATGTACAATGATCTATCAAAGGGAAATGGGCATATGTCCTTTGTTGAAAATGATTTCTTAGTTGACACCGACATGTTATCCATTTGCATTTGTAATGCATGCATTTGTGTTTGTAAGACGTCAACTTGGGTCAAAGATGTGCTAGGGGGATTATGCAGATCCATGTATGTGTTCTGAAATCCAAAGTCTCGTGATGGGTTTTGATTAAACGTTGGCATCTAAGGTGGATTTGGATTCAAAATGTTGGAAAATGTGTTCTGGTCTGGAATCTGCATAAATTGGTGTTGACCTGGGATCTGTGTAAACGGATTCTGAGTACCACTTTGGGAAAAGGGGTTCTGATTGGGAATCTATGTAAATGATTGGTGTCCACCGATTTGAGAGAATGGATTCTGATTCAGAATCTGTGTGAACAGATTCTGAGTACCAGTTTGGGAAAGTATATTCTTACTCAGAAACTACATGAATGGATTCTGATTTCCATATTGGAAGGAGGGAATGCCCCCTATTTGTGTAATCCGTGGTATAGTACTAGTGACTGGAGCACTAGGTATGGCTGTCGACTATGGTATGGTGCTCGTGATACTAGTGTTAGGTATGGTCGTTGACTGTGAACTTGTGACACCAACATAAGGTGTAGAGGCTGAGGTTTTAGGTCTTTTACTCCCAACAAGAGGACCGAAGGGAGCGGATGATGAAGACCCTATAGTGAAACTAAATCCTGATGTCATGCTAGATGTACCAAATCACGATGTATGGACTGTCATACTCTGTGTAGGTGTGCTAGATGGCATAGTTGTGCTGACCTGAGGTATAGTAGTACTAGCAGTCGTGGTATTTGTCCCTTGTGTAGGTTGAGTTTGTAAGGTGCTGATATCAAATCCTGGAGGTAAGGTAGCACCTTCAGCTAGCAATTTGGCTAAGTATCGTTGTCGATCATTTGCTAGGTACTCATCTACGAAAGAGGAAAACTCAAGGTCCTGTGCGGCAGCCTCTATGTCTTCTACTGCAATATGTCCTTGAGTGTTTCTAGTGGTAAATTTTTCTAATAGAGTCTTATGAGGTCTTGAAGAAAATGGATTGATGAATTCGTTTGGGTTCAACATGTTTTCTCTCTCTCTTCTCTTAGACCTAGTTTCAACCATGTAAGACAAGCTCAATATGCGGGAAATGCAAAACTATATCTATGAATAGTATGACCCTAGTCTATGTTTTTGGGATTTTCGTATGCAAAATAAGGAATGTTTCTAGGATGACACTAGCCTAGAATCTAAAGATGAAAGGTCTAAGCAAGGTTCTAAAATAATCAATTCTATAAACTTTAAGACGAAGGGACCAAATACCTAAAGTCTAACCAAGGTGTCAATTTAGTTTAAGTCAAGGAACCAATGTAGGACGAGGATCAAAGACAAGTTGAGTTTCCTAACTAGACTGATGATCTAGGAGGACTCTGTGTAGGACAAAGGATATATTGATAAAACTAGGTTCAATGAAAAATCTCGTTGACACTATGACTTTTCTAGAGTGTAGATGGTGAACTAGTCCTAAAGTTTGTAAAAGTGACCTTTCTAGAAGTTTAGTGCAAGGTAATATGTATTCTAAGATGAAACTAAACTCTGAATTAAGACAACTATGGTAATGACTGAATGGACCTAAAGGATGCAAAATTGAGCAAATTGTTTCAGGTTTCTGTTCAAGGACTGTTTGTGTAAAGACAACTAAAACTGGTATAATCGTGTTGACTAGACAGTGACTATGAATTCTAGTTTTCTGATAATCAGACAGATGCGTCTTAGGATTTCACATATGCGGTTTAAGTTAACAGTTGCAGTTTTCCAGTGATCAATTGCGTTTCTCTGGTAAAGTTCAATGTGTGACTCTGACAGATGCGGTTAACCTTCTACAAATGCAACTCGTAATGATAATTGCAACTCAGAATATAATGCATGCAATTTTTGCAAAGCAATTGAGAGCTAAACTGGCAGATGTGACTCTACGCTAGATAGATGCAACTGTTACTGACAGATGTGACTCAAAGCTAAACAGATGTGACCCGTAATAATAGATGTGACTCGAAGTTCAACAGATGCGACTCTTAATAACAGATGCGACTCTCTGTGTATTTTCAGTGATGAGATTTAAACTAACTTTGTTTTCCATGATCAAATTTTGACAATCAAAGACAATCATAAGACAAAGTGTTTTCAGTTTTTATTCTGGACTCAAAGAACGTTTAAGTTGATAACAGACAAGCACGTCCTAATAGGCCAAAGGCCTAGGGTTTGTATACTTGGTATAGCCCACCCAAATACCCTGGATTGGTGATAAACACCTTTCCTTCTCGAGAGCGGATAGCTTAGAAATTTGGTGGCATTAGCTCCCCTCCACGACTCATTAACATCTTTTGAGCACACCAATTTTGAATTCTTTGGGCGATGACCTCCCAAGAACTGCTATCTCTACTCAAGGGGATCAATAGTGAGTATCTTCGGGCATGATATTGTACCCTGCACTATACCAAGCAACAGCCACAAATAGGTTGGTCTCTAAAACAAGAGGTATTTAGTACAGGCATTCTGTTTGTGGGGAATGATCCATACGATGAGAGTCCCCTTTCGAATCCATCTCGTCGGAACCATACTCGTGATTCTTGGGTTTTCCCCAAGAACCCACTTTTATATACCAGCTGGAAGTCCCTTGGGTTTAGGGTGCTACCGGTCTGAGTCGTCCTGGGGTGAGTACTTTTTCCCACTAGAATAGGCCCAAGTTCTAGAGTTGGTAACCATTTCTCTTACACCTAGGATCGCATGGATGCGTAAGGGGAGAGGATAATTCGATGTACCAAGTCGTAAGGGTAACCAAACTTGTGCTTTCGCACCAAACATAGTAGACACTTGTTAATTTTAAACCAAATGAAAGATTTGCTACGCTACCAAAGAATCTGTTTCAAAAATTAACTAGGGTCTTTGACAATCATCCTACAGAAAAACTAGTTAGTAGTTTTCAATATCATCTTCGTCAATCGTCCTGCAAAAGCTTGTTAACTCCAAAAGGCCACACGCTGGAAATCAGATATTAGTAACACACAAATCAATTAAAAATTTTAGATTTATGAAAATAGAAATAAAGGTTTACAGTCAATTGCATCGTTGTGTTACCAGTCATATGCGTTGATATTTTCTTCAATTGCGGCTCGGTATTCACCAGTCAATTGTGGTTTAGGAATTTTTAGATGCGTCGTTTCTTCTGTCAGATGCGGTTGAGGAATTCAATTGCGTCGCTTCGTCAAACTGATGTGTCATTCTGTATGAAAAACCTGCAAAAAAAATCAAAAATAAAAGTCTATGGATTCGCAAAGATGGTGTCTTCAAGTCAGGTTCACCAAATGTAATGCCAAGAAAGTGCACAAGAAACAGATTAGAAGCAAACATGCAATACTAAATCTAATATGCAAATCTAATGTTAAGCAACAAAGAACAAAGGAAAGTAAAACGTAAACAAACTGAAACAATCTCACCAATTTCAAACGTATTTCCATGATTCATCTTGATTGCCCTTCCCCATTTTGCTTGTGTAGTATAATTGCCCTAAGATTTCTCGTAAGTTCGTGCAAGTATAACCTAAGATAGTGATTAGCAAAATATCAAAGATTCAAGATTAAGTGCTCTCAAAAGTCATAAGATTTCGCAAGAGATTGGAATGAAGAATGACAATCAATTTATAGAAAATTGATTATTCGAAAGACAGCCATGATTGAAAGATCAACAAACGGTTGAGATCCAGATTAGACATGCGTTAGATAACTGTCAATAGTGACATGAGTGATACAAACTAGAAATAGAATTAAAGATTAAATAAATGATTTAATCTTTAGTTTGGTATTTGAAAACAGAAGAAATATCTTTGCATGACAAAAATAAAGATTGATTAAAGCAACTCTTGTTTGAATGCACGCACAAGGTTTAATTAATTAAATAAGAATATTTAATTAATTCGCATGTACACGCAAATGAGTTAGAATTGGATGATTGAATGATTTGATGAAGAGATTACTCGAGAACGCCACTCAGACATTAAATCAAGAGTTAACTAAGCGATTAAAATAGATGTCGAGTCGAGTAAAAGTGAATACTTAGATAACTCACATAATTATCTAAAATATAGAGGAATGCGTTAAAATAGAATTAATGAATTAAATAATTCATTTAATTCAAGACTTGATATTTGAAGAATAATTAAATAAATAAGATTTATTTAATTAAGTGATGAAGGGATTTTAAATGAATAATTAAATAAATAAATAATTTATTTAATTATAGTTGAAATATGATAAAGGTAAATTAAATAAGGATTTATTTAATTTAACAAGAAGAAGGTTAACTAGTAACATAATTAAATAAAAAGCGTTTATTTAATTAATCAGATAGAATAAAGAAAATGTGAATTAATTAAATAATTGACATTATTTAATCATGACCATGAAGAATACGAATTATGAAGAATATTGAAGTCACAGGCCTAAACCAAATTTCGGTGTCTACACACTTAAGTCAATTCATAATGTCTTGTTAGAAAATAATCAACTTAGGTCTATTTTAAAAATTGAATTTAAAAGTTCGAGTGTAAAATCTATTAAAATCAAATGAATGTAATGAATGAATGGGATAAAAGATAAGGTATACACCTTTTGGATGTGCAAATATGAGTTCATATTAGTTTGCTAACATTCATGCCAAAATATGTCAATGTGCACACTATTATTGCATTAGAGATAATGTAGTCAAAGTGACAAGCATGCTCTAGGGTTTTGGATATGTAGTCTTAGGACCTAACAAGATGCTTGATAGAATCCTCTTGGAGGGCAAGGTGGTGGCATCTTCATTTAATGAGATTGCTTTTAGTCATATTGACCAAATGTGGAATGTTGTTATCAATTGGACAACTAAAAAGGGAGTAAGCAGGAATCGCTAGATTGAGTTGGTGGGAGAATTTTCTCTAAGAGCCTTTAATGCTTCTACATGGATATATTAATGGACAGACAACTAATAACATGATGGAAAGGTGATGAGAGCGAGTTATTTGTAATGATGATGCCTACATGTGTTGGGTTGAAAGAATTTATTCTAACTTTTTGTTGTCTGTCAATTATGGTGTTTATAACATATTTTGTAGCAATTTTCTGAGGTGTTTTATTATTTCCCACTTCATTTATTTCCTTGATAGATGGCTTCTTTATAGGGTTCAAATGCACTAATATGAGCACAGGGAATAAGAGAAAGGCCAGTTTTATTAAGAAGAGTCCAAAATAAAGGAAACATTGGGTTTTCGATGAAGAGATGATATAAAACGTCATGGAATTGATTAAGGAGGAGATTGAAGATCCATATCTTTGGCACAAGGTGATTTGAATTTAGATACTCGCAAAAGATATAGATAGAGCTCTCGTCAATCTCTTGGTCAACCATACTCATACTTAGTGGAGGTGGACTATTTATGGCATGGCTCAATCGTTGTCCTATGCCTTCTTTCTTTTCAATGTGGAAATATCATGCATATCTAATTCATGATGACATTGAAGATGTGGTTCCACCAAAATGAGGTTTATTTCAAGCTTATCCTCGATTATTTACATGCTTTCAAAAAATGGCAATTGTGGTTGTAGCACATACTGGAGGAATTAGCTAAGGATCTAAAGGTGTCACTTCTTGTGGAAGTTATTTTGACATTTTCTAACTACTATTATAGTGAAGTCTTAGAGGATATAGAGGTTGTGGCTCTACCAAGTATGTTTGTGTTTTTGTGTTCAATATAATATCACTTCATAGGATGACTTGGGGCATGCATAATTTTCCTTGGTCCCTATAGATTTTTTTTTTTTTAAACTTTGGTTTCTAAATTTCATAGGATAGTAATATTTTGTTAGTAACACTTCCCTATACATTTTTTGTGGGATGAGTTAAAATTGTGGTGTTATGATCATTTGCCTATCTTTTAGGTGGGTGTTATGAAGTTTTGTGTATGCTTACTTGATAACTCATTAATCAATCAATTTTGAAGATGGTATTAATTATTTATGAATATGGACCTGGGCTATTTTTCTTCCTTCATCCCTTTTTAGTTCCTAGACTTGCCAATTTTATTATAAAACAATATTTAATAAAATTTAATTAAATTTACTTTATAATACATAAAAAAATTATACATTTCTCCGTACAAACATAAAACTTATTATTCATATAACCTTATTTAATAAAACATAATAACGTTAATATGAATTAAAAAAAGATTGTTCAAGTGATTGTTTCAAAATCAAGATTATGATTGTTATTTATAAGAATATTAACAATTAAATAAAAGAAATTCAGTACTACAATTTTTTTAGTTTCACATACTGTAGAAATCTCGCACCTACAACTTATTCTTCTTCTTGTTCTACGCTCCTCGGTATTGAATGTATGTTTGACAATACAAAACAAGTAAATCCTCATTCTTTCAAATGAAAGAATGGAGAAAGCCACTGTTTGAACATGGAATGAATCTAGGTTTGTCTTCAAGACGTAGACGCTTCACATCTTTTTAATTGTTGCTTTCAGAGTTTCTTTTACATTCTTTAAAAAAAAACACAAAATTGAAATACATGAAAAACACAAAATTGAAATGGATTCGTATCAGATGATTAATGGTTTTCTACGAAAAGAACATTTATCAGGTGACTGCTTCATGCATCCTGGATTGACTCATCCCTGATTCTCGGCGCTTTTGTTGGAGTTTTCCCATTGTTCATCACTATGTTTTCTCCCAACAATTTATCCTCCTTTTCAAAAGATGTTGGTAACAATCGATACGTCATTCTTATTCACAGCAGATAAGAAAGTCAGCTTACTTTTGTTTTTGAGTAATAATCGACTACGTGATAAACAATCATGCAATATATTTAGTCATCTGTAATTTTTGATGTTATGTGTTGTGTTTTTTCTATTCTTATATTATGATTCATTATCTAAGTTTTTAGATAATCATAATGAATTAAGATTTTTTTTTTTCATATAGGATTTTGGTATGCAATCTAAAAACATTTAAACTTTAGTCAATTCATAATGTCTAGTTAGAAAAGAATCAATGTGAGCCTATTTTAAATTTGAATTTAAAAGTCTAAAGGTAAAATCTACTAAAATCAAATGAAGGCAATGAATGAATGAGATCAAAGATAAGACATACACCCTTGAGATGTGCAAATATGAGTTCATCTTGGTTTGTTAGTATTCATGTAAAAATATGTCAATTTGCACACTATTATATTGTTAGAGATAACCCAGTCAAAGTGAAGCCAAAACAAAGGTGGAATATGTATGATATGCATTTTTTGTCATCACATTCTACCTCCACTTTGATTTGAAAAGGAACTGCTATGAAGATGTATTTCAAAGTAAATAAATGGTCAACATCAAATTAGATATTCAAACACTCATAAAAGATAAAAAATAAGGATGATGATTATGAACGTTCTCCACACAATGAGTTTTCCATCTCAAAATCTACAAAACACAAAAAATTCTAACAAGTATTGTGAATACTAAAATATAGGCCTAAACAAGTAGAAAATAATATAAATCAATGAATCCAACCCTAAATTAGTAGGCACCTCAAATTATAGCTAAAAAAGTGCAAACAAATGACAAAAGCAATGAACCTTCACAATAACAAACCTTTGATGACCATAATTGATTTCTCCACGTGATGTTTGATATAGGTTGTTCAAGAATTTGACAACATAACTTTATTGTATCTTCTCTCATTGCTTTTAAAATAGCTTGGGAGATGCTTGGTTTATAATTCTTTTTTTAGATAGGGGGAATGATAGGACTTCAACATGAGAGATGGAGGGTTATGATTGAATTTCATGTAAGAAATAATGTACAACTAACAATTTTCATCATGGAATTGGTGCACAAGATTAGGTCTTGGATGGAGGAGGGATGCGTCATTTTTTTGGAGCCATGTGCTAAATTTGGAGACTTGTGCAAGGTTGATTATTTATTGTTTTAGTCAAAATTTGGTGGAGGAATGTGTAAATGGTTAATTAGTTGATAAACTTCATTAATTTATTAAATTAATGATGAGGGGGATTTTAGAATATAATTAAATAAATATTAGTGTATTTATTTAATTATTTTAAAACCCCCCTCATCATTAATTTTATTTAATTGTTTCAAAATATTGATAAATATTAATTTAAAATTAAATAAATGTGATTTTTTGGATCAATGAGGGAACTTTAGAATAAATGGGCGAATTAACTAATTTGATTTAATAAATAAATAAAATTTATTTAACTAATGTTAGAGGAACAATCATACAAATAAGAAGGATGGGTTTGGTGTCAAAAGTTATGATGTTAAATGTGTTGCTGGGATGTACTCAATTTTTGGTGTCTATACTTCACACCTCTTTGAGATGATGTTACAACTAGAAGATGCATTTTAATTTCAAAGAAGAATGAATTATATACTTTTGAAAGGGATAAACCTAATTGTAGGATTTCCTAATCATTTAGATGAATGGGATTTAGGAAATGGGTTAGGGATTCCCCTTAAGAGAATAGTTGGGTTGATAGGATCCTAGTGGTCTCTTAAAAGGAAAGTGAGGTCTAAAGGAATGATGATTGGATCACAAGGAGTTGAATAAATGGAATGGATAGGGGAGATGGGAATATGTGTGAAAATTGGGTTGGGAATGAGATAAAACAATGTTAGAAAAGATAGGATTCAAGGATGAGAAGAATGGAAGAAGGTATGAGATGACTGAAGGATTGTATGAGGAACTAAAGTGATTTTAAAATTAGATGCACAAGGATATGCTAATATAGAATGAGCAACCTATATTTTTTGTATTATTTGAAATTATGGACCAAGTCATAAGGACTAGGGTGAAGATTTTTCAAGTGTGTGAGGGACTAATATAAAAGGATAGGTATGACTTGATTCATCATCATATAAAATACGATGATGATATTGGTCATGATATGCCCTTAGGCACAAAATTCAAGGCACAAAAGAAACAAAAACTTGAAAATGATCAAGAATGCACAAATAATATAAGAATAAAGAAAACAAAACTTTATCCTTGATCAAGATAAAAGATAATAATTAATTGACTTGATTTTGATTAGAGAATGGCTAATTTAGGTATGGTCTATCCTAAAATAATGTAAAAATTGGGAATGATATATCTTGATAATTGGTTGACTTGATTGGAATTTAACAAGGTTTGGATTTTAGCAAGACTAAGGATAAAGCTTATGAATACTTTTGGATAAGTGCTAGATTTATTTCATAGATTTGGCTAGAATTGCAATGCTATTATCGATGTTCTTTTAGATAAGTAAGAGTTATGTCTTACTTTTGTGGTTGCATTGTTTGAATTAGAATATGATTGGCCACATTGATAGGAATTGGGTACTAGGTAGGGGTCACAAGTTTGCAATTTTGAGCCTCCATAGTTTAGAATTGTGGATTAGTGTTATAATTGGATGTATTGAATATGGTGTTGAGGATTGGCCAATGTTCAAAAATTTTGTAAAACAGAAAATGCATTCTAGTACCAAGATTGATGTTGTTGTAAGGATAGAAGGATTAGATTTTAGTTAGTGATGGAGGATGAGATTTGTGATTGAAATAGGGAGGGGATGCAAGAAAAATAAAATGGTATGATATTGATGATATATTATGGTAATGAAGGTGGATTTGATAACAGGTGGAAGAAGCTTTCTGTTAAGTGTATATTACACATGGGTAATAGATTTATGCATGATTCCTACAAGAAAGTTTCCACCATGGTACTTACCCAAGGCACCATAAAATTGTTTCACCTTTAGACATTTTTCTCTTTACTATTTTGATTAATGATTTTTTTTAATTATATCTATAGTTTTACTATATAGATTTAATCATCTACTTCCATGGTAAGATGATAATGACCCATTTTTCATAACTACCTTAGGGGTATCATACTCCTAGTGTCACATACAATTAATTTTATTGTGATATTAAATTATTCATAAGTTAGATTCTCCCAAGATGCTACAATGAAAAATAGAGTGGGAGGTAGGTTGGATAGAAGAATATTTCATGCCAAAGATTCAATTAGAGGGATATAGTGATAGGGGCATGTGGGATTATAGATTAGGATAGATAAAAGGGGTGGGTGGAAGGATAAGGTGATGCAAGGATGTATATTTATATCACATGTGGGATAGAAAGGAATTAGGATCAATGGGTTCACATACCAATATAGGTTTTGAGGTTTTTCTTGTGTTAGATGTGATGGTAGTTTTTATATTTTTATATATTTTGGGACTTAAATTGGCTTAGAATATTGGAGAGTTTCATTAGTTGAGATGGTGGAATTTTGGTTTTCATATGATCATTTTTATGTTGGCTTCCTATATTTTTTACTGGATATGTAGAATATCTAGATTTTGAGGTCCAAGTGGATTACATTTTTTGTACCTTTGAGATTGTCGACCACTAATTGTTTACACCAATTTCATGCATTTTTTATTTGGGGTGCTTGGATGTTAAAGATGAAAATTTGGAACAAAAATGAACTTTCGAGTATGGGATTTTAGATATTTTAATTTGAAAGGGTTTCCTTAAGTGGAAGGGATTTTGTGATACATATAGTTTTTAGGGGTTTTCGCCTTTAAAGTCATTGGGATTTCTAATGTTGGGTTATGGGGATTTTATGAATTTGGATGAGTTCCTTGGGATATGATGATGCATTCAAGTCTATTTCAATTCTTATTTTATGATCCCATATGGAGATATTATCTTGACATCTCATTAAGGTGGTCAGTGATGGATTTATTGTTATAGAAGATGTTAAGTAGTGTGTAATTTTATTGATTTAAGGTGATAGATTTAGGAGGTGGATGGTTAAGATTAATGATGGGCTCAATGAAAGGATTGGTGGTGAGGATTATATGGTTAATGAAAGGGTTGATGGTGAAAATTTCCTTGGTGGAATGATTGGTGGGACCCAATTTTATGGCACGAGATAAGTTACCCTATAACTCACAGGTCTAATATCCTTATTCTTATTATTAGGAGAGTTGTATATGATGCCTTATAATTTTTGGTTTGTATAAGAAATAATTGGTTCAAGTAATGCATTTCCATTAACACATAACCCTTTTCCTTGATAATACATGGTTTCACACATTCAATTTGAGATTACATGTTTGTTACTTTGGAAGAAAGACACATCTCTTATTATATGGTTGAGAGCTATTGAATTTTTAGATTTTCTCATTTTCTAGGAAATCAGATTGAACAAATTTGGTTGGGACTAATGGATAGGGCATTGGAAATAGGATGGGGCTAATAGGGGTTGAGAGTATTTTTTTGTTTGATTAGGATCAATGCTATCAATATATGTAATTTTACCTTGAGTTGATCATGAAAAAGTGTGATTGTGCATTGGATAGGGATCTTGATATTCATTTTACAACATTTTTGCATTTCTCTTAAGCTTAATGTGGCCTTGATCAATTAGTTCTAAGATGTAGCTCTTTGACATAAAGTTCCAATACGTAGGATTTTTTAATGTTATTAGGCTTATGGATTTGCGATCTTATTGGTGGCATGAAAGGGGTGGATTTCCCTCATTTAGCTTCTTTATAAGTTTATTTGTGGGAATAGAAATTATAGGGGAATTTTAGATGGCATTAACATGCTTATTATTGATAAGGGTGTGGCACAAATACTTAGCTTTAATGTTTTTATTCCTTCCTTGAAAATATTTTTCATTTCTATGTAGATTTGATTGAATTTATTATTTTGATTGGTTTGATTGGATTGCCTAGATTTATTGGATTATTTATTAAACTGTATAGAGTTTTTTGATGGATGATTTGTGCAAGTAGATACATTTTCCCTATTTTCATTTGAGATATATGTAGTAATTCAAGAAAATTTCAATTTAGGTTTGGTTTAGGCATGAAATACCCTCTTTTGCTAGAATAACAACATCTCAAGGTGTCAACATATGGGCCATTTGAATTAGGAGGTTTTTCAGTTAATGAATTATAACTTATGGGATTTTATGGATTAGGTTTAGGATTTTAAGGATGATGTATGTTTGGATGGAATATGAATTATAGGGATAAATGGAGGGTGATCGCACAATATTGGTTTACAATTATTAGCCAAACTATACAGTGAACTGATTTTTTCTAACTTAATCTTCACTTTCAGGCACCTATAACAACTAAACTATGAGGAATTTGAAGATGATGCAAACTAATTATTTTTGAAATTTTTTCTGTAGATTCTAAATACATTTTTTTCAAAAATTTTGGAATCAGATTGCACTTCTTTTTCCATCTCTTTTGAAAACTAGTTTTTTTCAATAAACACCCATTTTTAGGAGTGATGATCACTGTATACAACGCAAAAAAAATTTCCATGAAGGATAAAATTCTTATTTTTTCAAATTTAGATTTGTAACTATGATATTTAGTGCTTTCATTTGGTTTCATAGTGTTTTATTTAATATTTTTTCCTTGATCAAGTTTTGAAGTCAAACCAATTACAATTCAAACATAGGCGAACTATATACAACATAACATTTTTTGTATGTATCAAAATTATTATTTTTTTGTTGGATCAGGACTTCAATATCTAGTGCACTGATATTTTCCAAATTATTTTTTTGACAATTTTTTTTCTGACATGTGCAGAACAGGGAGCTTGATTTTTGGTGTAAAACCTACATTCACAAGAAATAAAAAATAAATATAATAATTAAATTAAATTGATTTAAAATTATACTTTTTGGGAAGCTTATAATAAGGACTACATACTTAAGAAAAATAAAATTTAAGTGAATTCATTTGATCCCGCAAAAGGTAAATCAAAAGTGGTTTTTTATCAATATTTTGATCGGTGTAAAAAAGACTTTGTTATAGTTATGGTTTCAAACTAGCAGGGTTCTATCTAAGGGGGTTTGATCTAAGGTGGTTTGATTAAATCCTCTTCAATTGGAATCCTTTAAATGGAAATTTTCAAGGCTTAAATCATTATATTTTCTAAAAATATGTGATTTCAACAAAAATCAGGATCTCCCATAAATTGTAAACAAGTATTGTGGGATCACCCTAGATCAAGAATGATGTATTTGATAGCAAACTTGATAATTTAGGGTTTATAGGGACATAAAAATGATCTAATGAAGTATGAATTGTAGGGATTCATGGATATTTGGAGGGATTAGGATTATTATGGGTGGATAAGAGCTTATAGATTACAAGATTAATGGATTAATATTAGGAATGATAGGGATAATAAAGTTAGGAGTGGCATGGATGTGGTAAGTTGGAGGAAATAATGGATTTTATGGATGGTAGATAATATGGATTGATGGATGGGTAGGTTGATAATAATATAAAGGAGATAATAAATTAGGAGCAAGATAAGGAGGGATAAATGGATTAGGATTAAGGTTGATGGGGTTAGATGGTGGATTTTATGTATGGGGTCTAGGATTGGTATGTATAGTGATAAATCTTATCTTCCATGCTTAGATGGTCTAATATTTCTTTTATGATGGGAAATGGTGTAGAAAGGTGTTTATCTTGCCTTTAGATACTCAATTTGGGTATATAATGGATAACTATTTATAGGAGGATTTTGGCTTAAGGACTCTCGATGGCTACACTTGGATTATTGAGTTTGTTTGAGATGAGGTCATCAAGGGTATATTCATTTTGATCAAGAAGGCTATAGATTGATAGGTAGTTTGACACACTAATAACATAGCTAAGATGCAAAGTATCTTACCTCTCCTTAAAGGAATCAATGCTCAATAAATAGAAAAATGATTACCCAAGGTCTATATAGCTAGGTGTTGGCATACAAGATAACTTAATTTTTATTTTGTTTCATATTTTAAAGGGGAATTTATGTATTAATTTTCTAGAATATAATCTAAATAAATTATTAAATCTATACTTACTAATCTTATAAAATAAAGCTCTAAACCAAAAATTAATATTATATAACCTAAAGAAATTGAAATTCATTATTGTTGGAAATAATTTTAATCACAAAATATTCAATATTTTGATGTGTTATCCTAATATAACAAACAATATAAAAATTCCTATAGATATGACGAGAAGGTAAGAGTTTATAAAATTCATAAGTTTTAATTTTTGTTGCAATACCATGAAGTAAAAGCATATAGATATGAAATAAAATATTCCCTAACAATAATTTCTTATAGTGTTGTAAGAAAGTGCAAGTCTTCAATAGAACGTTTGAAATCATGAAAATAGTCTAAATCAAATGTTGGTGTCATCCACCTCCCAGGAGCACCATTTGCAACAAAAAATCTTTCACAATGTACGAGAGAAGTATAACTATTTCACCAAGAAAGAGTGAATAAATTGAGATGATTAAAATACATATTGTACAACCTTTTAAAGGCATGAAATATATGGCGGTTGAGAAACTACCCAATATGGGAAAGAACCACCTATTGATTAAATGCACTAATAAACTAAATACAATATGCCTAAGTAAACTTAAGTGTGGTAAATATCCTATTTACCCTAACCCCCCCCCCCCCTTAAGTGCAAATTAGGGAGATTATTATGCAAAATGATGATGCAATATGGGTCCCAGCTACACAACCATGTTAGGTACCCATTTACAACTGCAAAAAGAAATATCTCACAATCAGAGAAAAGGAGAAAAACCCTGTGGGATAAAAACCCTCTCCAAAAGAGAGAAAAGAAAAACAAGACAAGATGCATGGATGTAGGACTCAATCATACGGTCCCCCAAGGAATACATACATCATGTATATATAATCAATGATCCCCCCATAAGAGGGAAAGAGAGACTATGTAGCCCCCTACAATGTGTAATCGCCTGCAAAAATGGTAAGTGCCTGAAGACAAAACATAATCCAATGTAAAAAAAAAAATGTGTCTCCCTTTTGGAAGAAATAAAGCCAAGTACAAATGTAGGAATGCTTCCCATTTTGGAATATGCCCAATCGCAATAGAATATGACAAACAAGGTACCACTAGAAACTGATGCTAAACAATTTTCAAAGACAAAGATGGTTTGACAACAATTGTGTAATAACTTTCATCAAAGAGGAGAGATGACCCATCAAATGTGTCCTCCAAATCTGAAGTGTGAGACTCCACAAACAAGGAACCAATTTATAACAATAGGAACTTCATTATACAAATATGGCAATAGATTATCCTCACTAAGATGGGTGAGAATGACATCACTCCATTGCCTACAGTTCCCTTTCTCCAAAGAAACCATTATAACTGAATTCTTCAAAAAAATTCAAAGGTAGTGCTTTCACAAGTAAAAAAAACTTCTACAAAAGAATTAAACCTGAGTTGCAACAAAATTTAATGTATTCCATTGTTTGATCTCCATGCTTACACCAAGCAAACAAACAAGATAGTCTTTTGTGAGAATTGCTCACAACAACCAACTGCATTGCAATACTATTTAAATAGAAAAGACATACCCCACACTGCTAATGTGGGATAATGGTTCCAAAAATCTAATTTCGAGGCCTATCTCCTTGGAAACCCTAAATGAAATATTTCCTATAAATTTTTTATAAAATATATAAAGTTTGATACCAAGATTGTCCTTCAATGAAGAAAAAATAAGCCTCTATGAAAAAAATGTGCCTCTAGATAGCAATGAAATCGCCTCAACTTTGAAAATCACAGCCTCCATTTTGAAATTGAGTCCTCCAAAGGAAATTGAGGCTTGAATAGGGCACAAATTTGTAGAGATAAAAAACATGTCCTCAGGTTCAAATCAGATGCCTTCAAAAAATGATAAGAGGGCCTTCAATCATGTCTACGAATAGAGAAATAATGCCCTTTGCTATGAATTGCACCTATGTGGCTCTCAATTCAATCTCCTTTTGTCCTTTATTTCTAGGTGAGAACCTATGATTTAGAGAGATTATTGACAAGCACAATGAACTTCAAAAAATTCTAATGCATCCTTACCTCCTCAAAATGCATCCAACATATGCTCCTTCATGGCCTTTTCTCAATGAAATGTAGCCTCAAAAGGAAGTTAGACCATGGAGGATGGGGGAATAGGTTCAAACATGCCTTAGCACTACCTCCAATTAGGCTTCTAGATCAATCCAATCGACCCCCAAATAGGAGAAACGTGCCTTCAACCAAAAAAGGATTCCAATTCCCAAAGGGTGATGAGGTTGTCAATCTCATCATTTAATTATGTCAATCTGAGGACGGCATCCAAAGGCAATATGAAATAGGAGAGAGAGATTTAAGGTTCATGCAGAGAGAAGGTTCACAACATCCAACCTAGTTCATGAAATAGAATGCTCTTTCTTTGAGGCAATTTCAACTACTCATTCTTGAGAAATAAAGCTCCAAATAGGTCCATATAACAAAGAATGTACCCTCAAATCAACTTCAAAATCACAAATAACTAGGGAAAGCATTGAAAAAACTCATAAAACTATCAAATCAATTATCTTTCTCAAGAAAATCATCTATTAAAGTAGCAAATACAGAAACCCATACTCAAGGCTTGAACTAAGCCCCATTCAATGAGGATTTATAGAAAGTATGGTTTCTAAACCTCATACAAACTTGTATCACCTTCAATAATGCTGTAATATGTCTGAAAAAACTTAAACAATCATAAAAAATTACTGTCCCAAAAGATTTCTCACTTTTCCACCTTTGAACCACTCAAATTCACCCAAAACATGCAATTTTAACAACTAAGGCAGTCTAGGGCATCACCAAAAACATAGCAAAACTTATTCAAATTCTCCAAAACCTTGGATATAGTAAGAAAACCTCAAAATTAATCATTTCACAAAGTCTTAGAAGTTTCCACTATATAAATTAGAGGAAATCACATTTTTTCGTATGCAACCCCAAAAACCCTATGTTCAGAACAGTTTTTAGGGAAGGACTTGTTTGACCCTTTAAATGGCATTATAAAAATTACTGGTAAAAAGAAAGTTTGTCCAGAACATCAATATCTTTCCATTAATTTCCAATTTTTAGGTCCGTTCAGGTCTGTACATGTCCGTACTAACATGTTTTCTGACTGCAATTTCTGAAAAACTTTTTCTGAACTAGCTGCCTACACAAAAATCATCATAACTTCCTTATTAATCCATGAAAGTGAGTCAGAATTGAACCAATGGAAAGCTTATTCAATAAACTACACCATAAAACTACTTTTATAAGGTTTCTAGACTGTACTAGGTCATACAAGGCCTAGAAATAGGGAGAAAACTATTAGAACTTCAAAACAGGGTATTGAAATTGACAAAATTGATTCCAACTTACATTACCTTTCTTTGGCTCACCTCTCCAAGGCTTAAATAGATGATTAAAACATAAATAATGACTTCCCCTTCATTTCCAACTAATTAACTACCCTTTACAACCAACTGACCCTTCATATTCTTGCTTTTGTTCACATTTTGCACTTTTGCAATTTTACATGTTTTGCAACTTTTGCAACAAATTGACTCAACCAACCCCTTAGTGACTTTAAATACATTAAAATATAACCACCCAAGACCTTTTACAATGCTTTTACATACATTTTACATTCAAAGATTCAATTTTTGAAATTTAGCCTTTTGAAGGCATTTTGTGAGCAAGGTGCTCCTGCACCAAAGGTTAACAACCCTTCTACCACACTTCATATTTGTTGAAATCAAATAGAACATTTGCATAATTGAAAGAGCACACTTGCATAATTGAAAGAGCACACTTGCATAATTGAAATGGCACACTTCCAAGAATTGAAATGGCACACTTGTAGGAATTGAAAGAGCACACTTGCAAAATTGAAAGAGCACACCACACTTGCATAAGTTAAAGAGCACACTTGGTAGAAAATAAATTGCTGAATTGAAAGAAAATAATAAGCATATAAAACACTTGTAGGTTTACAATAGACTATACAGATAAATGTTTACAAAATATAAAAGAAAGAGAATAAGAATTTATAGCATAAAGAAATAAATTAAAAAAAAAATACATTGATCCATCTTCCCTGGAATGAGTGGCCAACTCATTCCTTGGAAGAGGATTTTCTTTAGAACACAAACTTTTGCTCAATTTATTGATTTACTGTTTCAAGCTCTCAAAAAATGAGAAGGAGATGTGTATTTAAACACATCTCAAAACCTAATAATAGATTACAAAAATCTAGGCATCTAATTCCAAAATCTACTTATCCAAAAATAGGCAATAGGATCCATGTTTCTAGGAAGATATTGGAACTGCCTCAAAAAACTATAGACTAAAAATACATATCTGAAGTCACAAATTTAGAAGTATGAATACAACCGGATTAATTTAGGCCATTACCATAAATGGTAATACCTAAAAATAGGATATCTAAATATAGAAAGTCCATTTATAGATATCAAGGAAGTGATTATTTCAACCCAAAGGATCCAACTGTACTTCGACGCAATATTGGCATCTTCGGAGTATTCTGTGTTGGTCTTAAGAGCATTTTCAAAGCATTTCTAGAGCATCTTCAAAACATGATCTTTAGAGCTACATGTATACACTTTAACACCTTTTTCCAAGATTTAATGGTAATAAGATAACAATAATTTACTAAGAAATAACCAAATATAACTTTTGTATTTCATTCTAAATAAACCATAAGTTCGAAAACTACACTTAGATCCACTTTATATGCAAAGGAAAAAGATATTATTTCATAGATATAGTGAGACATTTTATGGTCTCATCAGAGGGATTGTGTGACTTAGAAACCAATGGAAAACAATAGGAGATTCATAACCAATTCAAAAAAATCACAACAAAAACAATGGCAAGGAAATTACGCCCACCTTGAATCTACCAAATCAGAACCTTCTTCCAAGAATAAATTGACATATTTTGCATAGTAAAGTCACCCCTCTCAATAGAGAATCAGGCCTCAGGCAATAGGCAATAAAATTTTTAAGAAAAAATATTGCAGAATTGTAGTCTTCTCAAGATCCCACGCGACCTCCACACTCATTAAAAATGCCTCAAAGAGGGTATTTGGTAGAAAATGTGTGAATGCCTCTAGTGAAAAAAATCACCCTTTAGAATTACACCATCATCTTACAAAAAATTAATCATACCCTCTAGAGGAAGGATACATATGTGATAGGGAGTTAGAACGCCACCAAAATCGCGGACTTGGCCAAGGTGAAGAATCTCAGTCCCTAAAAAAAAGTGCCTCAATAGCAAAGTTGCTTCAATTTCCCATGGAAAAGCCTCCAATAAATTGAAATGACACCTCAATCGCTCCCAGATATTCACTATCAACAA